>VACF01001984.1:334901-358162 GCA_006891605.1 Pleurozium schreberi
GTTTGTATTCTCGCAAGCCYCTTGGGCGCAATTCCAAATGGCGGTCGTTAGATTTTCGCATTTGTTCGAGTCTTTCTTGCACACAAATTGCCGCATTCATGACAAAAAACCCTAGTTGAATCAAAATCTTGAGAAATTCTGGAGGAATTTTCTACATTCAGGGTTGAAGGGCAGGCCAGAAGTAGAGACATGGCGTGAGCTTGGTGCCATTAACGTAGTGTCGATTGAGGTCGAAGCACGCATCCCAGATGTTCCATTCGTACGTGAGCACGGCAGAGTCGACATTCGGCCCCATGCCTGCCCATGGATCCATGGCCACCAAGTAATTTCCATCCGAGGTCGTGTTGTAGAAGTAGCACGTCATCTCGGCGTACACGTTGTAATGCAAGTCCGGCGTCACGGTGAACGTCAGACGCGTGAAAGGCATGATGGATCTCTCCGGGGTGCGACCTCCCGTGATCTCGTTCATGCAGAAGAACGTCACATTCGATTGGGATTCACGGTAATTGTTGAACTCCACGAAGATCGGGACGTTGAATTTCACCCCGAGCAGTTGTTGCATGTTCGCGGCGGCTATGGCGAGCACCAGGAGCATCATCACTGCTTGCCTAATTCCTGCGCCTTCCATTTAGAGAGCTGAATTGGRTAGTCCGCGAGGTTTGTGGATGTAATTACAACTCTATCTTTGGGAGAGCAAATCCTAACGATTTTATCATCTTAGGGTTTCGAGCAATTGCTATGGCCAGGGTTGAGTTCCGAGATTGCGAAGATTTGACTGAATGGGGAGACAGGCAGGGAATATGTATAAGAGGAGTTGCGGATGTGTGTAGGTGGATGCACATACATGTGTGTTTCAACCAGATCGCCAAGTACCGCTTACCAGACCCTTAGAAAGTAGGTGAGACTCTATCTGATAGAATCTATGGATCCTGCACGAGTTCTGCTATGCCGCAATTGTCCTAATTGTGGACTAGATTTGGGATATTGATGCTGTAATGAAAGCTTGCGGTGCTGATGGAGCTGAAGTCGTGCTCCTTTGGCATGCAGACTCAGATGGCGCAGAGACGGTGGGTTGCTCTTGTACTTGTGGATGTGCAGTTGGTATTGGGTGCTTGCAAATCTCGGGGATCAAATCTTATTAAGAAGTTTGCTTCCTGGCCAATCTTGTACTTACYCTGAGCCCGAGTGTTGCAGCTTTCGAAGGTTCACTTGCTGGAAGTGGGCTATTGTACGAAGAATTGAAGGCATAATCATCGACGCTTGTTCTGCGAAATCAATATTTCAAGAAAATCTCTGGAGTCTGCATTCACCAAGCTCTGTCTAGTTTAGATCAAAATCAGGGTTTGGATATACCATGAACTACATATCTGTACTGCAAGATTTTCGTGTACATTTGATTGGGATCTTGAAGGACAGGTTGACCAAGACTACAGTTGGTGCTCGGAGATTTGATTGTCTAAAGCAGTACTGCTGTGGTTGACTGCATGCTCCAGTTTGGCTAATCCAGATTGTGTCATAGATTTGCTGAGTATTGARGTGTTACTGAGCATTAAAGTGGAGTTTGGGTCCTGAAGAGATTGCAAGCTAATCGCCTAATCAAGAATGTGAAGCTGGCTACTGGAGACTCTTCGTGCGCCTAGGTACATTACCATTTCTTTTGGTACTTCAATTTAATATCTGTATTCATAGTTTCATAAACTGCTCAGGTATTGATATGTTGGCTTGTGGTAGGTCTTGGATATGAATCATGTCGGACAATTTGGCTTCAATAAGATCAGTTCACTAGATTTGCTTCTAAATTGTTCTGGAAGGTGGGATGCATATAGCCAACAACTTGTGTATGCAAGGTCGATCTTTGGAATGAATTGATTATGCTCGAACTTTCTTGTTGTCGAAATTCTTTGTAGATATCGGTTGAGATTTAGACCTAGAGCCTTTACAATATCTCTGACATATTCAGGGATTTTAAAATGCATTCAACAATCTTGGAAGTTAAGGTGCTGCGAATTACAGTTTTTCTCTTAATGTGTACTCTGTTTTGTTTATCTTAGATGAAGGACTTGCGCAATAATTATATCATTGTGCATACAGAAATCCATATTCATCAGTGTGGAATATTTTTCTTCGAGTGCATGCTCGTGTAGCTTACTAGAGGGGCACCACTTGGTTCCACTTTTACGTTTTGTTGCCTGTGCGAATTAATGCAGTTGATTATTGGAAGTTATAGTGATGTTCTTAGCTTGTTTCACATGTTGCACAGAGCTCTTCAAAGATGTTGGTGGTATCACTTCCACGATGAGAGGGTTTTGGCCACAAGAAGCTGGTCTTTGGATTATTGCCACATCAGTAGTGGATTTCAGAGAAGTTTAGCCGGAAAAATATTTTACTTTGCAAGCAAGAATTCGAGGATCAATTTGGAAATCCATAAATTTGCAAAAATCAGAGGTACTTTAAAGCCCCATCATCTCTTAATTTGTTGTAAGCGAGTCTCTAATCATGAAGATGAATCTCTAATCTAAATGTAGGAGAGGAGAGTTTTCAATGAGTTAACTTTCAACATTGGAAAAGTGGTTGAAGAATGCAAACATGCTACACGGCAAGATCTATGCAACGATGAGCACCTCCAACAATGAAAGTGGCTGCGTGGAACCCACTTAATGAGTTTGTATCTAGTGTTTATGGATTGCAACCTTTCTTTTTGTGACAGGGGCTTTGTTTTTGTAGTCTTTTCACAGACCTTCTCTTGTGCCTTCTTGGACCAGTTGCTGATGATTCACTATGTCTCGTTGATGCTATTTGTATTGTGAATTCCTTTGTAGGTTGAATGTTAACTTTAATGTGGTCTGTTTGATCTYGTATCAATCATCGGCTCCTTCGTTTGCATTTTCCAACAATCTGTTTTGTGCGACGTACTGCTTGATTTCTCTTTGATGTAATTCAAACACAATTCCAGGGTTCTCTGTCCACTTTCATCTGTAACGTGTAGCACATTCAAATGCTGTTCTGGAACAATAGTTTTCCTAATAATTACTCCCTCTGTCCCAAAATGATTGTCCACAATTTTGTTGGTGTTTTCTTAAGCGAATTTCATCCACAATTTTGTTGGTATTTTCTTGAGCGAATTTCATTGATGATATTGTATAAAACATAATTAAAGGAGATCATAAATTTTAAATCACTAGAATCAATGAAGAACGTTGCATATGTTCATTGCAATTTAAATAAAATTAGCCACAAGAAAGTATTTTCTTTGACCTACTCAAAACAACCTTAGAGAAACATGACATTCAAAGTGAACAATCATTTCAGGACAAAGCGAGTATGAATTAGCATTAAAAAATGTGATGTTATCTGTTTGCACTCCAATTGTGAAGGTCCTTGGAGTTAGTGGGTTGAATATGATGGGATGAGCTTATGGAATTTCGGTGCTTGTCAAAGACAATGTTGTATATATATAGAATGTTGTGATTTCTCCTACTAGTCTATTTGTCATTTATTGAATTTCCATTGGGCATGAGTGGAGATTCAATCAACTTTGATTTTTGCTTCTGGTCTACTTGCAATTGATTGAATTTCCATTGGGCATGAGTGGAGATTTAATCAATTGTAGGTTTTAGCAAGGCTTTGTATTTCAAGCTCAAGATGTTATGCAAGAAGAATCTAAATGTTACTTTGGAATGTAACATTACATTAGAGACATCCATGCAATAGTGCAAACATGAGAAGAAGAAGGTATGAGATTGAAAACTCCACTAAACTTTGCACCCAAGTGTGCATGGAGCTTACAATAGGTGACAAACACCTCATGAGCTTTCAAACACCTAAGATCCTAAGAAAAAAAATAAAGTTGTAAGGCCAAAAATAATGAGACACATGTTAAAAAATCAATAATACCACCACTAGAAGAAAACATGGAGCTTACAATAATGACATGATTTGGACATGTGGGCATCCAAGATGATGTTTACTTATGTCAACATGGACGTCCAAGTAGATCGTGTTGGATCTGATGTCCAACAGACATCAATAATGACATGATTTGAACATGTGGACATCCAAGNGTCCAACAGACATCAATAATGACATGATTTGAACATGTGGACATCCAAGATGATGTCTACTTATGTCAACATGGACGTCCAAGTAGATCGTGTTGTATCTGATGTCCAACAGACATCAAGAATGACATGAGGACATCAACATGTTGTAGGCTAGACATCCAAAAGAACATCAATCAACGAGGCTCTCAAATTGTGCCATGTGGATGGAATTTGGGCGCCACGTAGGCGCGGGCAGCCACATAGGAAAAAATTTCATCCATTCTTTTTTATGATGTGGCCTTTGATGTCTTTGTTAACGTGGATCCCAAAATTCTTACGTGGCGCGTCCATGTCAACTGCCATGTGGAGTGCTTCACATGGATTTCTACTCTTTATGGCCATTTTTATTGACGTTTATTTTGAGGTCTTCATGTTTTTAGAAACATCAATTTGGACAAAAACCGTAAACAACAAGCAAGATTTGTCTACCATTCAAAATACATCATACAAAGTATACCATACATTGTATACCATTTAAAATACATCATACAGATTATGCCATACATTATATACCATACATTATACACCATTCAAAAAACATCATACACTATACATTATATACAACACACCATATAAAATATGCTGTATACAATGCATCATACTTTGTATATGATAATTGGCATAAGAGCCCGCTTATCAATTGTAAGTATATTTATAAGGGAAACCATATGATATTTATACAAGTAGGGTGGTAGGAGGAAACACAAACCATATGGGATATGTTTGATCCATTAGGATTTAGATCCTCTCTATCTGGATGTCTTGGTAGACATTGCAAAAAACATTTGCATGTTTGGTTGACGTTTCAATTTATGTTTCATTTGATGTCTCAATTAACATTTAAAAAACAATGCTAAAATTCTTAAACAATGTCTGATTGTGTTGACATAGCATGCCATAACTTTAAATTCTTACATCAACTACAATTTATTATTATATATATATATATATATATTTAATTTGAAGATGAGAAAAAAAATCAAGAATTTCACACTCACTTGTGTTTTCTCCCAAAAGAATAGGTGTGAAAAAGGAGAAATTTTTTTGCACATATGAAAGCACCTTAATTGAAGGAAAAACATTAAGAAAACAAAACAAAATTTGATATGCATGTGTGACACAACCTTAGAGGAATGAACTATTTCTAATTTTTTAAGAAAGTTAAAAAATTCCAATAAATCATATTAAAAAACATGAAATGAAAAAAGAAATCAATAATTTGACACCTAATAACTAGTTTGGCATGCAATGAAAATACATCCAATAAAATGAGATAGGAATTCCCATGTGCAAAACAATGAAGAGTCCACCACCCCATTCAATATTATTCATAGTACTTCAAGGGTCTTGTGCACATCATCACTTCCATCCTTTTGACTCACACAAGTCAACGTGGACGTGCCGTTGTTGCTAACAGCGTTTTTCTAAGCAGAAAACACTCCTTTTAGACATCGTCATGAACTAAATCTTGTCTCAATAGATGTCTAATGTGACATTTTCATGTTGCCAAAGACATCTAAGAAAAGACACGCACTAAGTGAAGTCTTGAAATTGAACAAGTGGGTGAACTTGCCATGCTAGCATTTTTTGGTCTACCACGTCATCACAATTGGGCACATGTGCCATGTCAACTGCTATGTCATCGGGTTTTTTTCCATTGCCTTCCCAAAAACAGCTGCCCGACTGATTTTTTAATTGCAGGCAGCACTAATATTAAAAACCGAAATAATATTGTCAAAATTAACCAAGTTCCAAATGAATCCATGATGCTGACGTGGAAAAGAACATTTCTTTAGATGACCATTTGAACATTAGCATGTCTATTGTCGTGTCTCCACAAACGTGGACATCTACAACAACACCAACTTGTTTCTTTACTAGAATTTGTTCAATTTGCCTTAGACTACAACAACACCAACTTGTTTCTTTACTAGAATTTGTTCAATACAATAACAACAAAAAATTAGATAGTGTGGAATGTCAAGAAATTAGTGAGGGGCAACCTAATTTCACTATTTAGTGTAGGCACAGGAAAAAGGCATGTATATCAAGGTGAGAATTGACAGAGAGATCTGGGAATTGGAAAAGGAGATGGAACGTACTTGCATGAGCCGATCTAGAGCTTCTTGAACAATCTTTTCAGACTCGGCATCAAGGGCGCTTGTGGCTTCGTCTAGCAGCAGCACAGCCGGGTTTTTCAACACCGCTCGAGCAATGGCAACTCGTTGCTTCTGCCCCCCGGAGAGTTGCACTCCTCGCTCGCCCACTTGGGTGTTGTAACTCTCGGGAAGTGCGCTGATGAAATTGTGCGCGTTGGCCGCCATGGCTGCTGAATGCACTTCCTGTTCAGTGGCCCCCTCTCGTCCATACAAGATGTTTTCGTAGATGGTGGTGGCGAAGAGCGCTGGTTCCTGTGAGACAAGCGCGATTCTCCTGCGCAAGCTCCTCAAGTTGATCATCCGAATGTCTTTCCCGTCCATGAGGATGCGTCCCGACAAAGGATCGTAGAATCTCTCCAAGAGTGCAATCACGGAGCTTTTCCCGGACCCACTCGAGCCCACGAGCGCCAGCGAACGCCCTGCCCTGACTTTGAGGTTCAAGTCCTTGAAGATGAAGGCATCTGGACGCGTGGGGTAGGCAAATGCCACATGCTTCAGTTCGATGTCCCCTTTCATGGTGTCGAGGACTTCAGCGTCAGGGTCGTCGGCATTGATTGTGGTGATGCGATCGAGGACGTGGAAAACGGATAACAGGGCGTGACTTCCTTTGATCAGATCTGGTGCTAGCGAAAGCGTTTCGGCGATGGCAAATGCAGCTATGATGAGAATCATGAACACTTTGATGATTTTGGAGAAATCGGATTCACCTCTCTTCACCAACTCAGCACCGTACCATAATCCCATTGCGTAGGATAAAAACAGGACGAGTTGGGAAACACCGTACCCCATTCCTGCAGCCTGATAAACAATAGACTCTTTGTAATATACGTAAAGAGACACAACAATCGAAATTCGTATCTGAATCTCCGCTCGAATTTCAGATTTCTATTGAACTTGTCGATSCTTGGAGCCTCTGAACAAAAAGACCCTCAAGCACGTCTGTGAACTTAGATTGTTCCGTAGAGCATCTGGGACAATCTTCAACAGAGGATGAAATTAGGTCTTTAAATTGTTAAGCAAACGTACACTTGGAAAGACCCTGGACAACATCAMACTTCAGTGGCATACCTGGCCACGCAGAAACCCCTTTTTCATGGGGGCCTCAAGTTCGTGTTCAAAAAGCTTGATAACTCTATCCTCCGCATTGAAGGCAGCAATGGTGCGAATGTTGGTTACACCCTCCCCAGCCACCATGCTGGCCCGAGCTTGAGCAGACGCAACGTCTCCTGAGAACCCCTTCATGAACATTTGCTGCACAATCCACCCAATCTGGTCATCAGAAGTCGAGACGATAGTAAAACGAGATTGTAATCCAAAACGTGACTAGTCCAACCTTCCTCACCCCCCCCCCCTGCCATCTGACCAGGCAGTTGCATACAGCGAAGTGATGGATCTGAAGTGTTTACCTCCACAATTGTGGCGAATACTTGAAGCGGGAACGTGCTTAGAGTAACAAGGGCCATTTTCCACTGCAGCGTAATAGTGATGGCACAAACAGCCACCATGAGGGTGCAATTTTGCACAATGATGGAAATGCGATCACTAACGGCACCCCTCACAGTGGTGGCATCCGCTGCTAAGCGAGCAGAGACTTGCGAGCTGTTGTTCTCGTCAGCATCGAACCAGCTCACCTCGTTTTTCAGCATATCTGAATGCCCACCTCACTTGATTCAATTCAAAGCCAAAAATAAACCCCATGTAAAACTGATATTTATTGATTCCCACCACAGCATGTCCACAGAAACTGAAAAGAATCATTCGAAAAATGACATTGCTCATCAGAAGTCGATGAGAGCTTACTAGCAAACATCAATTCTCGGACGCGCTTCACCAAATTCTCGCCCATGATACCGAAAAACGTGTGCTGGACGAAGCTTCCAATCAGACCGGCGGTTCCCAGGCCCACAGAGAGCAATGAATACTTCGCAACCTCCCTCCTCATGTGGCTTTTGCTGGGATCGTAGTACTCAGACAGGACACTGCTGAGAATTAAGGCAATCCCTGGGTTCACAAGCCCTTGGAGAACGGAACCACAAACGCCCACGACGCCATAGCCCCATTCGGGCTTGTTAATCTTGAGCAACCGCCACATTGTGGCAGCTTGCGGAGGAACAGCTTCTATTCTCCTGAAAGTAGCTCTGAAAGAACCCCTGAAAGAACTCCTGAAAGAGCTCCTGAAAGAGCCCCTCTCACCATCAGAAGAACCATAGCTAGGCTGTCGGCTCAGTCTCCTGCTTGACCTCATCGAATGCCTGTCAGACTTGTCATGGGCAGACTTGGATCGCAACAAAGCGCTTCGCTCATCCGAACGAGCCGTTTCCTGAAGACGAACGAGATCAGCGTAGGCACCGTTACCGAACGCCATCAAGTTGTCGTGGTTTCCCATTTCGACAATGGTGCCATTCTGAACAACAGCAATGGCGTTTGCGTTTCGAATTGTGGAAAGCCTGTGCGCCACCACCACTGTGGTTCGCCCCATCATCGCATTGTCGAGAGCCTCTTGCACTAACTGCTCTGAGCTTGCGTCTAGAGCGCTCGTGGCCTCGTCAAGGAGCAGGATCTTAGGGTTCTTCAGATTGGCTCTTGCGATGGCTATTCTTTGCTTTTGTCCACCGGACATTTGCACGCCATGCTCACCAACCTGGACGACAAAATACGAGCGGTTCAGCGAAAGCGGGAGTCAAGCCTCACGATTTCGGAGTCAATCACAATCTCTCTCAAGTGCAATACTCCGACATAAGAGTTCTAATTGAACCTCATGCATTTCAAGGATGTTTTGAGTAGGTCATAAGGAGGCCATTTTCTGTTCGATTTTATTTAGGTTGCAATGAACTGAACCTTTCTGAAGTTATGTTTTTCACCCTATGATCAATGAAATTGGTATCAAACGTTTTCAGCAACGTTGCAGACACTTATTTCGGAACGGAGGGAGTAGAAGCGAAGCAGATCTATTGTTAACGCTCAGCAGTTAGTAACCTGCGTGTTGTAGCCCTCTGGAAAGAGTGAGATGAAAGAGTGTGCATTAGCCGCTGTGCAAGCTTCCTCGATCTCCTTATCAGTCGCGTCTGGCTTGCCATACAGTATATTCTCCTTGATGCTTGTGGCAAAGAGTACGGGCTCTTGATTCACGAGCCCAATTTGATCGCGGAGCCACTTGAGGTCCAGTTTCTTGATATTCACCCCATCCAAACAAACTTCCCCTGAAAGACCAAAAAACATTAAAAATCAAAAACAGAATCAGGGCAATGAAACGTCTTCCCTCGTGATTCTTGCGAGATAAGTCTTACCTGCGCTGGGATCGTAAAACCGCTCAATCAAAGAGATGACCGTGCTCTTCCCCGAACCAGAGCCTCCAACGATGGCCACCGTCGTGCCTGCGGGAATGGTGAGTGAAAAATCTTGGAAGATGGACACACTGGGACGTGAAGGGTAACAGAACGCAACGTGCTTGAGCTCAATTCGCCCCTGCACAGACGCAAGATGCTTCGCTTCGGAATTCTCAATGTGCGCCGGGGGCTGCAAATCAAGCATCTGGAAAATTCGAAAGGCGCCGGCCTTCGCTTTCGCAAACGCAGTGATGTTCGGCAAGGCCTGACCCAAAGATCTGCACCCGCCAGCAAAAGGATTATTCACGCGAGCAAAGCAAGAAATCTCTCAAGGCTCGAACCTAGAAGAAATCCCAAATGTCCATCGATGGAAAATTTTGAAGAGTTTCATAAACAAAACTCCATATATTTCCAGTGATGATAGCAGAGGATACACTAGGATACACTAGGATACACTAGGAATGGAATTGATACATGTTCAATAGTAGTGAGCAGAAGAAGTGAGCGGAAAGCAATCATAGGATGATCGGAATTCAAAGACTCTAGACTTTGGCTATGGGTGAAATGCACATTTTGGCCTCCAAGATTCTTTACAATTTAAAGTATATAGATTATAGATAAAACATCATTTTTCCATTGAAATTTGGGTTCAACACCCRAATGTGATGATATCATTGTAGTACATTGAATGTTTTTAGGTGTATCCTATTGATTTGATCCATTCAAAATTGAACAAGTAGGATGAAATAGTATGATTTTTTTTTAAAGTGAACAGATCTCCAAGATTTCACAATGGTGATAATTGTCTACTAGAACAGGTTAATCCCTCATCGCAGCAGGGGACAAAAAGTATCCTCACAGTCCACTTTAAAGCTCTCTAACTTTTATATCCAATGTCTGAATTCAATCAAACTTGTCGGAAAAGTTGCGCATAATAGTCTAGTTTATGTGGTAAAATTTTAAGATCAATCCAAGACATATTGAATTTGTGAAAGTCATTCAAAGTTCTTAGGTTCAATTTAGGTTCATCACACTGCATTGTCATGTCTGCAACTTTGGGGGATTGTATCTTTTTCATCAAATGTTTGTTTTCAATAAACTTTGTTGGATTTTGTTCCCTTAAAGTTCTAGTTATTGTAGTAAAGTTTCATGACAATCCAATTTGTTTTGAATGTTTAGGAGCAATTCAAAGTTCAAAATCCAAAAATTTTGGTTTGTATGGTTAGAATTCTAGATCCATCCAAGATGTTATGAGTGACTTATACCATTTAGTAGAAGGAGATTCAGCCACAGATGTGAGTTTTTGCTACTTTTTTCACTATTTTTTTGACATTTCAAATCCATTTTGCAGACACTATGAGTCATTTTTATGATATTTTTTTCCACCAAAATGTTTGTATTCTGGTTTTGAAGGGTGATTGCAAGAAACACCTGAACTATTTTGCGTCACACCTTGCGTGTGGAAGTTGTTTGGGGCCATAACTTTTTCAAAAATGCTCATAAGAACAAGAAATTTGGAAGCAAGCTTTGAATTCTGATGGTATGGAAAATAAACATGAATTTTTTTCAAATTTAGTAAAATTACTCAAATGACCAAAATTGAATTTTGATAATATGTCACATTTGCAATTTTCGTGGTTTCTAGTACTATCAAGTACCCTTTTTGAAAAGCTAGGTCATGAAATTTTGTGGGGTGCTTTATAATATGGAAATACAACTTTCCAAGAGAGGGATTTTTGATTGCCTATTGCAAGTGAGTTCTAGATTGGCCAAAAGTAAGCACCATTTCCAATGAATTTTTGAATAATGAAAAATGATTTTGGTGAAATTTTCTTATGACTAGACATACACGTAAAGTTGTTTCAGATGGCCACTTTTTATTTTATTTTTGAAAATTTTATCCTATTTTTTACTAATTAAAATATTAAAATATGTATTTTCTTGAGACTTGGCACTTTTCAAGTTCTCCTACTTAGAGAATTTTCCTACAATTTTCCTTCCTAGGGTATCTTCTTCTTAAAGATATATACATTAGTCATATCTTTTTTAATTTTAAATTAATTTTCTAATTTTAAAGTACTCCCGAAAAAATCATCCAAGCGTAACAAAATTGACAGGTGTTTCTTGCAATCACCTTGAATCACTTTGTAGTTTTAAATTTTTTTTCATTTGAGTTAGTTTAGAAATCAAATTTCAACTACAAATAAATTTTTTAAGAAACTTTCAGCACCTTTTTTCAGCACTAAAATATTGTAGTCTTTCAATCTATATGGTCAAATGACCCCATATTTTTTCCACACCATCTACAATATGCATACTACAATATTGAATGGTTGAGATCTTCATAACTGAATGAGATATAGACTTTTAATACTTGCAAAGGGAGGATCTTTTAAGCATGGTTGGACCTCAAGCGATGAGGGGTTAAGATAGTTCATGGAATGACCATGAGAAAAATATAGCCACAAAAAAATATGCATTCATATACCTTCAAACAAGTCTATCCAGATGCTGATCGCACGTATCTCTATCTAAATAAATATGCATTTACATTACACCTTTCTTTTCATACGATATCTAGTACAATTTTATATAGATTGTTTTAATATTGAAAATATAAAATTCCTAAGGAGACAATCCTAGGATGCTACTCTTTATATATCTTCACTAAAGAGTTGGATTAGACATAATAAATGTACTCTTGAGAATGATGGGGCCCAACATGCTACTATTGCTATCAGCACATGTTTCATTTTTCATTTGCCTATGTTAGGTGAAGCACCCAAAAATGTCAAAATAAGCAATTTAGCCTAGTTAGAGACATTTTTTTTTAAGAAAATACATTTTTTAGTATTAGCAATGAATTAAAAAAAATAGAGTTGTTAGATAAGATGTGTAATCCTTGTAAATTTTCTAAATTTAAGCTTCTTAGGCCATCAAAATCATAAAATAGATTGGTCATAAAACCAAATTTAATGTATTAGCAATTCATAGTTAAATATGGATACTGGTTATTTGCACTTCAGAAAATACTTTCAATAGAAGTGTACTTTTCATGAGTGAGTACATGAACTTTTGGGGGGTATTTTCACTATGAAACATGTGTTGAAAGCAATGTTGGCATGTTGGGTACCTTTTAAACTTTCAAACCATTGTCCACCTTTGCTAAGATAGGAGGTGGAAAAATTACCTCTTTAAGAGCATATTAGCTTGGGATCTCTCCTATGCTCATAAAAGCATTTCCTAACAAATTTTCTAGGAAAGAAGAGTGGGAGGCATATCCATGACAATTTGATTTGTAATTTTTACTTTTAAATGGAATTAGATATGATTTTATGAAGCCTACAATAATAGGGTGCTATTGAAGGGCACATATTAAAATGTCAAACAATTGTCTATRAATGGTGCAAAATGGACTCTTAAAATGAAGGTGTGCAAACCTGGAACTTGAACAACGTGATCCATATAATTGCCTAGGATGACACAAAGTGTCCCACCACTCATAACTTTACATTATTTACACTAAATTTTCTATTTTTTTTAAACTCAGAGTTTATTCCAAGAAAATGAGAACAAACCGAGGGCCAAGCAGAGGGCATAAGTTGAGGGCCTAGCCTTGGAGAGAAGAAGCAAGACACAAAAATCCAGATAATGCTACATGAAATAGCTACAATCATGCTTCTTTAATAGCCACAAAAKGGTCCTACCATTTCACACCCCCAAGAAAGGGATGCAAAGCTAGGTATTGTCGATTTGTACTAAAATTTTGTCTACTTCCAAATGAAACTTAAGATAGCAACACCCATTACAATGGATTTAAGGTTTTTTGGAACATAGAGACAAACTGCTCAAAGAGAAAAAATATGAAATTTAGTAGGAAAGAAGAAATGAAAAATATTGACATGAGCAATAGAAATTCAATTGCAAGTACTAGGTCACAGTGATTCTTCAAACGAGAAAATTGCCATAATTGTAAACTTGCGTGTAGGGGATGTCTATTACAAATTCTATTGAATTTGTTCTCAAACCCACATGCATTCGTAAGCAAGCCCCCATCCACCTAATCATTTAAATCAATGACGATGTAGCTAATTACATTACATCCTCTTGTGAACCTATTCCCAAACCCACATGCATTCATAAACAATGCATTGCTCACCCTTCACCTTCATTTTTAACCCTTAAAAACTTCTGGTGGATCACCATGGAAATCATAAATTCTAATACCTGAAGAATCATTGGTTTAAGAAATTCCAAAAGTACTCATTGGAAGTCAAAATACTGTAGAAGATCTTCCCATTCCACACAAAAATCTCAGGATTAATAGATGCACTTCTGTCCTACACAGAACGATGTTCTCTCATTGGTCAACCAGAAAATGGCCTCGGCGTGGTTTAAGGGTTTGGTACTTATCAATCATGGGACAACAAACAACGGACATGGATACAAATATAAGGCACACCAATGGAGACAGTGATTTTAATGGAAGCTCCTACCTTAGTTAGTCCCAACCACTCACTGAGTTGTGCAAGAGTACATCCCCAATTGGTACCAATTCATACATAGCAATTTTTGGACAGGTACGTGTGCCTGGAGATTTCCATGTTTTTGGCCCAAATTTGAATTTTATGACATTTGGAAATACAAGTCAAAGTTATGGCCTAATATGTTACTTTTCTTTCCCATAAATGGGCAGTCCGCGCGGATTAGAAAAAATCACTTTTTTCAAAAAAAAAAAATTTGATTTGATTTTCTAGAGTTATATATACATGGAAAGCTTTGAATCATTCCATTTTGATCAATGAGTCAGAAGTTATGAGGATTTTTTGTTTGCTAGAAGTCATAGATTCTCTACTCTAAAATAAACTTTGAAGTCCTTCATCTTACTCAATTTTCAATATTTTTGGAAAAGAAAAAATTATAGGATGTAGATTGTTTACTACAACATTCCAACCATTGGGATTAGGATTTTTCAATTCCATAATTAAATTCTTAACAATTTAGTATTTTGAATCATTCTCTACTACTATCTACTTACTATTTTTTCTTGTATATTGTACAATTCCAAATGATCTAAAATTTTTCAAGCATGTGGCCAACTTTTCAAGGAAAAAGAATCCAAAGAAGCACCACCATTTTGGACATTTTTTCAAAGAAAAAAAAAGTTTTTAAAGTGTTGCTTCCCTTTTTTTGCAGGACCAAAAAAAATGATCTTATTGAATTTGAATGCTTATATCTTGCAATCCACACGGTAGAAATTTCTGAAATTTTTACCACATGTTTTCAAGTCAGTATACTACAAGACCCTATGGCTACATATGTCAAAAAAAAAGGTTTGTTTCAATAATTTGATACATGTACTAAAAATGGTAGTGTGGGAGCAGTTTTGGTGAAAGAAATAGTCATGGAACTTTAGGGGTTAAGTACATAATTAGTAGTTTTAGTAACCATCCCACTTGTACTTGTGAAGTTGCATTAGTTCACAACTCATTATTTGTTTTTGTTATTGGAACTTAATTAGTATACCCATTTTCGTTACAAAGTTGTATAATTTGCTTTACTATTGTTGAAGAGACATATTAATGTATTAAAACATCAAACTCATGATAAATTTCAAAACGCACTTGATACAAAGCCATCATCCAACAAATAAATAATAATTTTGTCACCGTGGTGAAGAACCTTTTAGAGCATACTCCCTTAACCAAAAGGTAGCAGTGATGTAGGTTCTTCTTGAAATTGCCCCTATAAATAGCTGTAGAATGGATATGAGGTGATCCTTAAATGGACCATATTCACCATTGAGTGAATTAAGAAAAAATTATTTTTCATTGCAAGAGCCAATCATTGTCTTTCATTCCCTCCCATCTCTTTATAAGTTGCAAGTGGACACATTTTGGAAGACCTATGGTCACAAATAGGTGCCTATGCCCCCAAATCTTTGAAAATTCATATGTAATTCAAAAATGCTTGGAAAAATATGAAACCACTTATGCTAAGTTCCACATCCTTTTTTCTTTCTCTGAAAAATGAGCTAAAAAATAATTATGTCCACTATAACCTATGAAGAAAGCGGACCAACCCTTGAATGGTCACTTTTAGAGCATACTTCCTTAAGCCCTAAGAATCCATGCTAGGAAGATGAATGTTGATTTTGAGCTTTAATTACTGCCATAATAAATTATGCCAAGAATAGAATGTACACAACAAACCTTCATTTTTGCTGGCATTTTTTTCCTCTTCCTATTTCTATTTGAATTCATTCAAAACTTTGCATAATACTTATGAGCTCTAATAATCCACTCTAGTTGCATTGATGAGGAATGAACAAATTTTTTTTCCAACATACTTGGATGTATTTCAATTGTTTCCTTTAGCTCTGATCATAATCCTCAAAGGAGAAGTTGGAGATTGTGCAATTCATCCCATTTGGCATTGTGTGAATACATGGCTTAAAATTATTTGGAAGTGAAATTATTGTACAAGACCCCTACTTCTCATGAAATTTTTTGAAGATGAATAGTTGCACATCTATACTAACTGGAAGGATTCTCTGTCATTCATCGACCACAAAATGGCCGGTGCGTTGTTTTTGGGTTAAGATCTTAAAAAACATTTATGATTTAATCTATGGTGGAGGGACTAGTAACTGATCAAATAAACAATTATGGACATAATCTAGGGTAGTGTTGGGCAAAGCAAATATGTTCAAAGATGCATTGACAGAAATGAAGGGGATTGCAATTTCTTGGGATAATTTTATCTCTTGAATCAAAATTACTATGAATTCTAAAAGGCAGAAGGTGGTCTTGACCCATGACCAACGTCTAGTCATTGAAAATTTGGTGCAGGATCCTTGTTTTTTTGCTCAGGCACCTTCCATAAACCCATTTGGCACTCTCCATCAACCTCCCTCCGAGGTTGAACTCCCCGTTTTCTTCGGGTTGATTGTTCCTTCTTCTTTGGTTTTTCAATGGTCACCGCTTCTTTGAAAAAACAAAACCATCTGGAGTCATTCAATCCTGATCATTCAAGAACTATTTCTTTTCTTTTTTGAAAAGAAAGGTGACCATTAAGAGAAAATAAGAGGAACCAAACATCGACCAAGTTCCCTAGACATGATTCAATAATTCCTTTCCCGTTCATTCCTTCCTACTTTCTTGCTCATTTATGTGTTATGAACTTATTGGTCCAAACCTTTAAAAAAATGAAAAACGTGCATTCCAAGGAGACAATGGAAACTTGTTCTAACATTGGTCATAAATATGGCATCTTATTGATTGGTGATGGGGCACCGGTTAGTAATGGGTTGGTTATCAATTATTCAAAATAGAACGTGATAACTTAGCCAAAAGGGGTCAACCTCCAACCAAAAGCTGTGTATATGGTATCCAACAATCCAAAGGTTAATAATTTAGGTTACTGGAGCTCATCATCATACTGCTGGCTCACATGGCATTCAGGAGGAGTGAGTGCCACAGTCAAGGGCATTTTGCCAACCTCCATTTATGTTACCACCATCTTTTTCCACTTGCAGCATAATATTGTTCACCCTCAAACATTACTGTCKGTGTGGGCACTAAGGTAGGAGAAGGCTCTAAAATTGGACGGGCATTAAGAACGGTCCGTGTAAATAGTCGTGAAATGGACGTGAAGTGGTCCTTAAATTGACCTCTATAATCATTGAATGYAGCAAGGWAAAAYGCATTATCAATTGCAAGAGCCAATCATTCTATTTGTTTTCTCCATCTTTCTTTAAAAGTTGCAAGTGAACAGTTTATGAAAGACCTAGGGTCATAAATAGGTGCCTATGATACAACTTGTTTGAAAATTTATAACTCATTCAATAATGCTTCAAAAAATATGAAACCAACAAGGAGGGCCCCCCCTCTTTGTTTATTTACTTAGGTTTTGTGTTTGGTTCTCTTTGCTATTGGCCTTTCTTCATTTGTCTAGTCCTTTGGGACTTGGTTGTTTGTACTGTGTGGTTGTTTTAATCTCTAAAGTTCCATGACTATGTTTGCACCAAAACTCCTCCCAAACTGCCATTTTTAATACAAGTACCAAATTTTTGAGAAAACACTTTTTTTGACATATGTAACCATAGGATCTTGTAGTATGCTGACGTAAGAACATGTGCTAAAAATTTCAGAAATTTTCACCATGTGGATTGCAAGATATAAGCATTCAAATTCAATAAGATCATTTTTTGGGCCCTGCAAAAAACAGGGCAGCAGCACTTTAAAACCTCACTTTTCTATGAAAAAATATCCCAAATGGTGGTGCTTCTTTGGATTCTTTTTCCTTGAAAAGTTGGTCATATGCTTGAAAAATTGTAGATCATTTGGAATTTTACAACATACAAGAAAAAAATAGTAAGTAGATGGTAGTAGAGAATGATTCAAAATACTAAATTGTTACAAATTTAATTATGGAATTGAAAAATGCCAATCCCAATGGTTGGAATGTTGTAATAAACAATCCACATCCTACAATTTTTTCTTTTCCAAAAATATTGAAAATTGAGTAAGATGAAGGACTTCAAAGTTTATTTTAGAGTAGAGAATCTATAACTTCTAGCAAACAAAATCCTCATAACTTTTGACTCATTGATCAAAATGGAAGGATTCAAAGCTTTCCATGTATTTATAACTCTAAAAGATCAATATTAAATTTTTTTTCTGAAAAAAGTGATATTTTTTATCTACCCGGACTACCCATTTACAAAAAAAAGTAACATATTAGGTCATAACTTTTGACTCGTATTTCCAAATGTCATAAAATTTAGTGCATATGAAAGATATTCCTTGCCCCGGCCTTTTATTAAAATTTGGCACAAAAATATGGAAATCTCCAACCACACGTATATGCCCAAAATTTCTATGTAGCCAAAAAATGCATCTTGGTCATTTAGGGGTTAATGCAATGGCTATTGTATTTGTTTCAAAAAAGAAACAGATAAATAAATAAATATGAAACCACTTGTGTTAGATTCCTCATCGATTTTTTTTTGTCTTGAAAATGAGCTAAAAATATTCCCATTTAAGAAGATACATGAAAAAGGCAGACCAGCCATTACAAGAGCCGTTTCTAAGCCTTCTACCTTGAGTGTTTAATGCATGACAACCAAKATTTTTATGTAATATAGTAGAGGAGATGTTTATCTTTGGGAATTTTGTGTGAAAAGGGAGGTCTTGCATAGCCATGAAGCTCTCGCAAAGCTGCACATCCTCATAAAGTTTTTAACACACTTACTACAAATTGAAACAATGAGACCCTACTCATACCCAAAGGGTCTTTTAGGGGCCTGGAAACTCGCCTCTACGTCCTTTGTGTAACTTATAGTTATATGATTTTGTACAACTCATATGATTTCTTTTTCCAGGACATTGCCCTCAACTTTCTGCGGTTTGTTTTTGGTTATTTTTTGGAAAGAACTCCGGATTTAACCCCTAAAGAATCGAATGCCCAATGAGTGTATGCAAATAACCTCGGGTAGGTGCGCATGAAATTTTTTTTTAACAAATGCTCTTTAAATTTTGTCACAAGGTTTAAACATTTATCCCCTCAGAGGAAAAATAATTTTTGTTTTCCGATCGGGTGCCCGGATCAAAAGTTATTCTACCCTAAACCTTTCAAGCAGCTTGGGTAGCACATGCAAAACTACACATTTAGGGCTGAAATTTGGCAGGTGTGTAATTTACATGATACAAGATGCAAATGTCAAAAAAATAACCATGTGTAGTGCAAAAATCTCACTCTAGGAGGTTTTAAAGTCTGCTAGCTCTATTGGGCAAGCTAAAAAAAATATATTTTTCTTCTATCTTCAAATGTTATAATCTTTCAATCCGTTGTCGTATTGTAAATACATACAGTATTTAAAACGTGTGTATATTATTCATTTGAGTAGATTCTTGATTTAGAGGAGAAACTTACCGGTGACGCTTCCATTAACTTCAAGGTGACGCTTGTTAGCAATGGAATTGTTTTAAGGTGAAAACCTTTGACAAACTTCATCAGTTCGACGTATTCCTTTGAGTTTTAGAATTTGGGTTTGGATTTGGAGTTCGATTGCAAAATATCGAACTGGAGAGTTATTATGGAGTCATTAGATGTAGAGTGGTACTCTTCATGGACTTCAGTTTTTACCTCCACTGGATGAAAGAGTTTAGTATGACATTTAGTTTTGATGATATATGTGTGTGTTAAAAAGTAAAAGTGTAGGAGTTTAGAAGTAGTTTACTACGTAGTTGTTTTTCCTTGGACCAATGGTTGTTTGGAGGCCCATGTGTGGTGGATACGGACAAGTCCTACTTATCTTAGGGATCTAGAGGCTTGATAAGGATGTTCTTGCTCCTCCCAAAGAGGAGTTTTTTTGTTAGATTTTATGTGAGGAAGTTGGATTTTTATGTGGAGAAGAAGTTGTTGTGTGGGTAGGAAAGAAGGAAGAAAATAGTGTGTTGGTTGTTGGGGTTTGGAAGGCAGATTTTGATTTGATGTAGCTCATTGAGTATTGATCTTTGAAAATTGAAACTTTCGCATCTGATACCTTGTGATGAGACCTTTCCAAATTGTGTTTGCAAGTTGAATTTGGACTTGTGAATTAAAAGTTATAGAGTTTTGAAGTTGAGAAGACCCGAGGCTCTCAATTGAAAAGAGCAAAGGCTTCTTTGAGCCATAGCTTTTGAAATAATTCTTATTTTGTCTTCAAATTTGGAAGGAGTGTATATCATTGTAGTATCTTTATAAAGAATCATCATTTATTCAATTTGGAGCATTTATGAGTGAATTGTGAGTGTGGGAAGGTGAGAGAGTCTCTTGCTTTTACCATCTATGGACCGAAACTGTGAGAAGTTATAGAAGTTGAACAGAGTTTTAAAGTCACTTGAAAGTTGCAGTAGTGATAGAAAATTTTGTTAGCTTTCAAAAAAGTTATCAATCTTTTGATTTGAAGAAGAAATGTAAAAGTTATGAGTGCGGAAGCATAGGAAAGTCTGCTGCCTTCTTTTTTTGAGTGGAGTTTAGGTAGTTTGAGGGTGAAGTTGGAGTTTCTTTATAGTTTTGAAGATATTTTTGAAGATGTGAAGGCTTAAAGACTTGAAGATGAAGATTTGAAGAGATTTGAGGGTCTCTAGTGTGTTATGGCTTGTGGTTAGATTTCATTTCTGTTATTCCCAGCCGGTTTTGAAGGCTAGTTGTAATTCAATTTCTGTATTGTAAACCTATTGCGAGCCGTGGTTATCCAATAAGCGTTCCGTTTTGTGTTTGTAGCGACAAAGTGGGGTTAATGGCCTACATGGTCGATCTTTTGTGTTGTTCCTACTGGTGAAAGGCGCCTCTTGGTCACCGTGGGTTTGAAATTTAGAATCCCATCATCCAGACGGCAACTCGTGTTTTATTGTCCCGTTTTACCTGTCCGAAAACTTGTTTCTTATTATACACCCTTACTTTGGCCCTTTACAGCCACCACAGGATAGGACAATGGGGACGTGATTGAAGTTTGAAGCGTGAAGATTGAAGATTGAAGATTGAAGACCAAAGACTCGACTGAACTCTTTAGCGAACTATTCACAGTTGCAGACAAATACTTTGCGTATTTTCAAAGCGCGCTCCTCTCTACCCGACATCGTGCCATCAAAGTTTTTGAAATTTTTCCCACAAATTTTAGTAGTATTCTACTGTAAACTTGCCAATCACTATACAAACAAAATTCAAAGCCTTCTCCACATAAATATAGAGACTTTCATGTTTTGAAATTTGGTGTGATTATCAATTGTCATGTTAAGATTCACCTATAAAAATCGGAATGCAAAAAGCTTTCTTCCTACAAAATTTATTGCAATGTAAAGGCAATGAAGTTTAAATCTAGTGAAAATTTTCTTGCATCTCTTCATCACACATTGTGTGGTCATTGGGTGGTGATACAAGATTTGGTTATGATCACAATTGAATTGGTAGTTGGACCGTTCGGTTTGTGTATGGTAATTGGAAGTTTTCGTTGTGTGGTTTTTGAAATTGAGTGGTAAATGGCCGGTTTACTCTACTACAAACATGTACAGTTGAATTTTGAAAAAAAAACTTTTATTTTTTTTAATCTTTTTTGACATTTTTTATGTGCCCAAAATGAGCCTTGGACTTATAGAGGCTGAAAAAAAAGATTAAAAACAAACCCTTCCATGGGACTAACGTGAATCCATCTCTGTTTGTCTTCTTCAACAGTGGTTAAGTTTAGTAGCAAAACTCCATTCTAGCACTAAGCTTAGCCCTAACTTCAATCCATCTCGGGTTGTCTTCACCAATGGTTAACCCCTCGTCGCCAAAGGTCCAACCAAGCTTAAAAGCATCCTCTCTTTGCAAATATTAAACTTTTAAATTTCAGGTCAATTATAAAGATCTTAACCGTACAATATTGTAGTGTGCATGTTGTAGATGGTGTAGAACAAATTTGGGATCATTTTACCATATAGATTGAAATATTATAATGTTTTGATGTTTAAAAAAGGTGCTGAAATATTTTTTAAAACACATTTGGAGGTGAAATTTGATTTCTAACCCAACTCAAATGAAAAAACTTTAAACTAAAAAATGATTTCAAACCAGAATATAAACACTTCCGTGAAAAAAGAATATCATAAAAATGACTCATTGTGCCTGAAAAATGAATTTGAAATGTCAAAAAATAGTGAAAAAGTATCAGAAATTCACATCTGTGGCTTAATCTCCTTCTCCTAAAATACTTCTTAGTCTCTCATAATGTCTTGGATGGATTTGAAATTTTAACCACAAAAAATAGATTAGTAAGCGCAACTTTTCCAACAAAAATTATTAAAAAAGGATCGTATATGAAGAAGTTATGAGCCATTGAAGTTCACTATAATGTAAACTATTCTATTTTTTGAACTTTGAATTTCTTCCAAACATTCAAAACAACTTGTATTGGCTTGAAACTTTTACCACAATATTTAGACCTTTATGGGAACGAAATACATCTAAGTTTATTGAAAAAAAAACATTTGATGAAATAGATACAATTCCCCGAAGTTGCAGCCATCATAGTGAAGTGTGCTTAACCTAAATTGAACCTGAGAACTTTGAATGACTTTCACAAACCCAATACGTCTTGGATTCATCTGAAAATTTTACCATAGATACTAGATTGGTATGCGCAACTTTTCCATCAAGTTTTATTGAATTCAGACATTGGATGCAAAAGTTAGAGCGCTTCAAAGTGGACTGCAGACACTGTGAGAACACTTTTCGTCCCCTTCGGCGTTGAGAGGTTAAGTTAGTGGCGTTTGCTCCTGGCCAGGTTGGATTAGACTAGTTGGTTTTATATTCTTTTCTCCCTTGCCGTGGAATTCGGTTTCATTTGTGTCAAAAACCGGAAAAAGTAAATAAAAAAGTCGTTAGTAGTAGCAAAACCCCATTCTGACACATGCCTTGAAAGGACGACACCCTGTGACCCAAGTAATCACTCATTCAAAAAATCCTCTGATTTCTACTGTTTTCATCTATCAATAGAAATTGCCCATCTGTTTCAAAAAAACAAAAAACAGAAAACAAAATAATAATAATAATAATCTGATTTTTTCGACCAATAAGTGCACTCTTATTTTCCACTTTTCAGTCGGGGGGGGCCTCTTAGTTGCAATATTGGTTGTGTCAGATATTGGAGG